>OZ059798.1:7596576-7637262 GCA_964057025.1 Standfussiana lucernea | reverse complement strand
AGTAAAATAAGTCTTAAAATCGTTTAAGACGAAGCTCTACGACGGTGCTCTAGAGGTTAAGTGTTTGTTTACGCAAATTAGTTTTAAGGTAATCTGTCAATGTCTAGTTGTAATAAATGTCAGTCTGACATTATAGCGTTTCGTTCAGAAAATTGTAAAAGATTTCATAGCCTGGATACTAGTCTTTTAAGCACACCATTAAAATTAAAATTTATACTTACCTTGTCAAGGTTCTGGAATCTAATTTTTTTTTTCAAAAAAAGGGAAGATGTTACATGTAGCAACACTACCAGCCGGGGTAGTCTATTGCCTCTACAATGACAGTCTCTTGTCTACGTTCTGCCCTGTCATGACACGCACGCCCGGTCCTGTCTTGTACTAATAATAAGTATTTCCCAATAAACCATCTATGAACAACAGTCGTTTATCTTCCATCTAACACTGTGCCGCACCAGCATTTTTTGTCACCGGCGTATAAGCGCGATAGTTCATGGCCCTGAGATCGTCAATTGCATCGCGAAACCCCCTATCTAATATAAAGACATCGTCACTTTAAAAAAAGTAATGAAACGGGTTTTCTACATCATGAACATTCGCGATTTCTTTCAAAATCATTGCGTCTGATTTTGTGGCTTCATAAGGCCCATATATATCAATAATGTGGCCATCTGGACACACAATCAAAAATACTTTTACTAGGTTCCGATATTTATGCAGACTATACGACTTTCGTTGGAACCCATAGTTAGAGCTTTTTTGCATATAAAAATAGGTTCCATCTGCAATCACAACCGCTCTCCTGGCCTCTATTGGGGACTCTGGGTTTCCAAATATGTGATTAGGTATAGATAATATTCTACTCACTAATTCTTCTCTATTTAAGTGATCTAGACCCATATGGAGTGGAACGAAATCGTTCAACAGACATTGCCGCGTCCCTTTCATTGTTTTTTCTATTGACAGTCGCGACATTGAAAATAGTTTTGCTAGTCTTTGATTAGAGTCTCCTGTATGCAATTTAGTTAAGAGGATGCCTAAAGCGTTTAAGGGTTTTTTGGGAAATGTTATTCTTAAAGAAGGACTGGCTGAAACTATTTCCATAAACTGGGTTTTATTAAATCCAATGTAATAATAAAATAAAGAATCGTCCATTTCGTTTATTTTTTGAAAATTGATAAATTCTTTTAACACTGATTTTTGCAAAGTCAACATATCTTTTGTTTGAGTGCTGTTAAAAGTCGAAAACGTATGTCGCGCTATATCTCTTAGTTGTTCCCAGATATCGCTTTCTAAATGCATATCACATATACGCGTGCCTCGTGGGATGTATAAATTTTTCTTAATTAACAAATCCCTTCGAACAGCAACATTAATCCGGTGCAGATTCTGGTTAGTGCAGTTATTAATAATACATAAAGTGGAGTTATTTGAGAGTCGTAAAAATCCAGGTATTTCTATTGTCCTTGATTGAGAATGGAGTTGATCATCATGATTATCAATATTTGGCTCTACAACAAATTCTTGATCATCTTGAGATACAATTTCTTGATCATTGTCTACTTTTAAGATTTCTGCAGTATCGCTGTCACTACTCTCTTGCTGAGCATTCCTCCGCCGATTCCAGTAAGTCCCACGTTGAAAGCACGGTCGACAAATTCTATCCAACTCGTCAATCTGTAAAATAAAGCTTCAATTGCAATTTCGAGAAGAACCGAGTTACAAAAGAGAACAGATAAAAAATAGCATAATAAAACTTAATAAATAAGTAAAGAAATGTTAAACAATAGAAGGGTTTTTGGGCGATGTTAGAAAGGGCTTTTGTTGGGAAAGGCAACGAAAAATATAGGTAACTAGCTGTTTTAGAATTTTGAGTTTCTGAATTTATTCGTTACATACAAAAATATAAATATTTCCTCTTTAAAATATTAGTATGATAACAATATGGTCTATCGTAAACTGCAGCTGTGCGTCGGAACTCAATTTGGTGTCAGTTCCTAGAATAACGTATAGCTGTATCCTTTTTAAATCATTCTTAGTGTTATGTTGTGTGTGCTTTCTATAAGTTAAAGAGGTTTTTAAATCTATTTTTAAGTTTTAAAATATTAGTTAAGTAGATTAGGCGGTTATGTAGGTAGGCGATGTAAACTAGGTATGTCATAAAGCCCCTCTTCACGCCAATATTGAATGAAACCTTCTTTTCATAAGCCATTCGGTAAAAACTAAGGTGAGCAATTTAAAAAGTTATTGCTTGTATAAGTAAAAAATGATTACTAACCTCTCTGGAATTGTCGATGTGTTCAATATAATCCAAAATAAAAGTGTGTTCTCCGACAAAAGAAGGTGTAAGTAGAAATGACCTTCTAACGCCTCTGCCGCCAACGCGGTTTGTACTTCTCCGGCAAATAATACAAGGTCTATTAGACATTGTAGCCAGCACAGTTTACTTCACTTCAAAACACAAACCAAGTCCCATAAACACAGCCAAGTCACAAGTTAACCAATGTATCAAAGCCAAGTTGTGGGGTAAAATCAGTAACGGTAAGAACACAGAAACAACGCACGCAATCCGAAGGCAGAAAGGTGAGTGAGCCAGCAGCAGCAGCAACACAAACAAAGAGGTCTGCAAGCATGGGATAGAGAGGGACAACGATATGCTATTCTCTTTCATTCGCGTGGGGATTTTTAGAAACACGCGGCGTGTCTTGACACCGCCAACGCCTGACAAAAATATACTAGCAATACTTCAATATGTACCTTCGTTCGGTTAGGGTTTATGGACCTGGTTCTTTTTGCTATTGATTTCTCGTATTGTCCTTTATCATAAAACCTAGGTTTCATTTCTGGCCAAAGAAAAAAAAGTAAAACATGCCAATAGTTTGCATACCCCTTTGCAGACCAGTCAAACTGCCACTGCTGCCGTCTGCTGTGCTGTTAAGTTTTTTTATTTTACATGACTTTTAAGACATTCTAAAGATTAAATTATTCTCAATTAATTTTCCAAATGCAAACAATTTTATTCAACCATTTATGGAATTTTATTCAAACAGCTGTTTTATATATTAATCCGTACCTACTCGCAATTCTATAGTTAAACCATATTTTACGAAAAGAAGAAATCTCGGGACGAAGTTATTATATAATTTTCTCATTGTTTACAGTAATTTAGCCCCCTCATAGCAATCAAATGGCAACCAATCCTACCGAAGGGATTGTAAAGTGGTGGATTAAAGATCACACTGAATTGTACCACGACCCCGCTTGCAACACGATGTACTGTTTTGAATGTGAGAATAGTATTGTATGAAAGAAAAGCAATATCAGGAGGCATATTGACGGACCGACACACCAAGGTGCGGCTAGAAAAGTGAATGAAGCATTTTATCTTGATTTAATACAATTCCTTATATTGTGTAACATACCCTGGTCACGAGTAAATCAACCAGCATTTAATACATTTTTACTTAAATACATGTGTTGTAAATGTACAAAAGTCAATAAAATTCCCGATGAATCGTTATTGAGGAAAGTTTATTGGGACATTGTTTAAAAAAAATAGCTTCAATTCATGACCATGATCATAATCAAGGACTTCGGATATCTCTAGATGAAACTACTGATTATTTAAGTCGTTATATTGTAAATTTTCTTAAGCCATTTTTAATAGCTTGCAAAATGTTAGCAAAGATCGATGGAGAGACAATAGGTCAATTTGTGACTGGTTGCTTAGAAATTATGTATATGGGGAGACTCTTATGAAGCCAAAATAGGAGATGTTTTAGTCCTATGTTCTGATAGCGTAGCATACTATATGTTAAAAGCAGGAAGAATTTTAAAGAACTATTTGCCAAATATGATACATGTTACTTGTTTAGCACACGCTCTTAACCGCGTTGCAGAACAAATACGGACACAATATACGGACGTTGATACGTTAATTTCAAATGTAAAAAAAATATTTCCAAAGGCCCCCTAATAGAGTCAAATTATTAAAGGAAAATTGTAAGAGCCTGCCATTGTCACCCGAGCCAGTCATAACAAGGTGGGGTATATGGCTAGAAGCAGCTTCGTATTATGCTAAATATTACGAACAAATTAAAACTATTGTAAGGCTCCTTAGAAGCCCTGAATCTTTGTCTATCAGGCATGCTAAAACAGTACTGGAAAAAAGAAAATTTAAAAGCTGATTTAGATTATATTGACCAATATTTTAATATAATTCAAATTTATTTAAAGGAGTTACAAAAGTCTAACTTATTATTAACGGATCTTTCCACATATTTGACGAAGCAAGAACTGTTCAAAACTGGTGCTCGTCTGAAGTCTGAACCAATTAAAACAAAATTAGAAAACGTCATAAACAGAAATCCCAATCCAGATGCATTAAGTGCCATTTGTGACAATATAGAAACAGGACTTGACCATGAAAATGAATCATTGTCGTACTATAAATATGTACCTATAACATCAGTTGATGGTGAAAGGTCCTTCGCTGCGTATAAATAGATTTTGAGTGCAACAAGAAATCGTTTGAAGATACATAGATATACTCGTATAGAAAAACTGCTCATAATTTATTTTAATTATCCGGAAGAAGATAAATCTAGCGATGACAAAGAAAACTCCTTTCCTGATGAAAACTGTACCGATTTAAATTAAGGGACAACTTTCAATATCAACGGAAATAATATTCTGACTGAGTCTTAAGATTGGTAACTATCTTAATTATTGAGGTTGATTACTGCAAAATGAATAAATGGTATGAAAACCTAGAAATAGTTTTTTTTTACTTTGTTAGTAATTCTAACCATTAAAGCTGGTATGAAAATTAAATTAGCTTCCGCACTTACACCGTTCAAACAAAGATAAGGAGATTACCTTTATTTTTTAAACAATAAAAATAAATTTTTAAACAGAAACAGTAAATGAATTCGATAGTTGTTTTACTTTATTATTTTTGGTGGTACTTAAGTAATGTTCCGACATTAGGAACAAATATTCCGAAAAAAAAATTAGTCGTAAGGAAGTCTCCACTTTGCGTTTCTGTTCCTCGAACTTTAGGCACATTAGCTCTACCTATTCCGATCACTGTTAACAATATTGTTTATCGATGAAGTTTTGGAATCCCAATTCTTTTTGTAGGTATTTGCGGTGAAATTGTGGCTTGGCGTGAGGGCGCGCATGCGTTTATGCTCTGGCGTTCAAAAGGTTAAGGAGGACGCGCTAAGGTAGTCGCGATATTAAAATTTTCTTACGTTTTATGCAAATTGCAGGTCAGTGTCGGTTTGTATGTTGATTAAAATATGATTCGCGACCGTAACGAACATGGCTTTACAGAGTTTTAATTATTAAAATCATCAATACAACCCTCAAGTTCATTTAATCGCATTGAATGACTATTTCATGAAAACTTAGGTCGCGAATCATATTTAGTCAACATACATGGTTGAGTCCAAAATGTTCGGGCCTGAACAATAAAATCAAGGCTAAATAAACATCCAAACAATATTATTAGTTTTCAACACAATCTGTCTTTATTTCAATACGCTTTTCATGGAAGGTAACTAGACAAATGTTCAGTAATAAAAAATCATTAAGTATCAGTTTTTCAATAGCTCTAATTAATTTATACTAATATTATAAAGCTGAAAAGTTTCGTTTGTTTGTTTAATTGAACGCGCTAATCTCATGAACTACTGGTTCGAATCGAAAAATTCTTTTAGTGTTGGATAGCCCATTTATCTAGAAAGGCTATAGTCTATGTGACTCGCTGCGACTAATAGCAGCGGAGCATCAATCAAAAATGTTTATTTATTTAAAACTCTTATACTATCATTACAGGTTACAAACCTAATGCGATAGCTAAGACTACTTGTAATAATTATTAACTATTTCAAAATAACATTGCATTACATGTTACGCAGACAAAGTTGCGTGGGTCAGCTTGTCGAATATAAGCAAGCCGGAAAATTTTGGACGTACGTGATATGACCTACCGCTGATCAGAAAACGGCAAAGAATTAAGAAAATTATGAAAATTTCGCGGGTGACCCTGGCGCTGCGCCCTTACATATTAAGATTTAAACTCTCCAGATAGTATCCTTCGTACTCCTTATAAGTCTTTCCATCAACGGTTCTGTTGCAAGAGATATATTTCTTCAAATCATTATCTGACCACATTTGAATGTTCTCATGTCCCAAGTCCAGGGTTTTCGTGGTTTTCTGAAGGCTGATGAGATTCTCGTTGAGTCGTTTTTTTATTCTGTCTATGGTTATCTGTTCCTCTTCTTTTTCTGATGATATATCTGGAAATACGATGGTTTGCAGTTAGACGAAATGTCAAAGCAATAGTACAAATACACAGGTACGAAGAGTGTTGAAGATTTTAATGTTTTTTTTTTTTAATACTTACTCAATACTCTTTTTATTAAATACTTGGTTCGAGGGGTACCTTCTAGGGAACATAATAGAGCAAGGCAAATTCATCTATACTAATATAATAAAGTAAGTTAATAGTAGTACTCGCTTTAGGACGGACCATATTTCATTCGTCTAACCTTGGAGACTCCATTTGGTCAAAGCTTTGCCCTATACATAGTAACCAAGAAACATAGAGTAACCCTTCTCACCTATAGCCACATTCTTCCTTTGACTTCCCTCCAGCGCCTTCAACACTCCCTCCAAATGTTCCTTCTTCTCCACCGCGTGTATGAGCCGCAGCAGATTTCGCGACAGACGGACAGACGGGCACACTAGCGAGCACGTCATGTCTTCCCGTTGCCAACTCGAGTGGAGTCTGTCGATCGAGGCTTGGAGGGTTTCGAATATCCAGATTTTTTCACCACTGAAAGGAGACGAAATGTATTGGTCAAATGTAACCTACCGGGGGTGTGTGTGGGATCAAGTGTAAGAAATCATACAAGAACAAAAAAAGAATACCAATATGAGTTCGGTTAGGCACCATAGCCACCGACTAACATGTGAAAAGCATGTAACGGTTTAAAAAACACGTTACATTACATCCCTCCCCGAAAAAATGAAAGAAAGCAATTTCTTTTATGCTAAAAACAAACAAGGTAAAAAAAGAATACAATTATTAAAGTTCTGTCAAACCGCTACGGCCGGATTGCGGACGCAACTCCGGACACCGGACTTTCACGACAGTTATTATACTAAAGTATCCGTCCTTGTCTGACTGCTTCGTTAGTCTAGTCGGTCAAAAGCGCGACTGCTGAGCATGGGGTGCTAGGCTCGATTCCGAGGTCTAGCAAAGTGTTATTGGGTTTTTCGATCAGGAATTTCCCAGTAGCAGTCATGTAGTCTGCATTTGTGGCTGGTTGATGGCAATAGGCTCGCCTACCATTACATAACTGGAGAAATGTGAGTGTACTATTGGGTACACCTGTGCCTGACCCTTGGAGGATTACAGGCGTGATGATATACTATGTGTGTTGGTTTGACGGAAGCTTAAATCAGAATAATGCTTGTTGCGTGTTGTTTTCTTATCATTGAAGCAGAGCGAAGTCCGAATATAAGCCCGACATTATAATGTACAAGGTGTAGTTTTGCATCCTCGTCAAAATTCAGGGGGTTGTCAATAGTCAATATAAATTACGGCTCCTGGTCAATAATTAAAAAACACTAAAAAAAGCAGCGTTTATTACGCTACTTTTTTAGTTGTTTTAATATGACACTATTTCAGAATGAAGCCCTTTTCAAAAGAGGAGAATCACCCGTTTTTCGAATAAACGTCTGCGTTTGTTTGTGTGTGTGAAAGCGCGATTATAGGGCTAGTATTATACGGGCCGCGTTTTAATACGGGTGGTGTACACTTATCTATTTCCGATAATAAGAAAAAAATATTAAAAATTACCTACCCGTTTTATTATTGATTCTGGTCGAGAATCATTACCATAGTTACCTCCTTGAATTTGACGAGAATGCAAAGTAACACCTTGTATACACATATATAAGCCCGACATATGTTAACAGGGTAATCCCTACTTATCGCATTATAGTTGGTGTAATGTATTAAACACATTTTCATAAAAAAATGGGAAAATAAATGTTATGTCATGTTGTTTATTGTCGCTTAAAATCAAGCCACGTGATGGTAAGTGGTCATCGCTACCTATGGGCATTCGCAACTCCAATAGCATCGAACATCTGTTGTCATTCCAGAGGCAGAACTGAACAAACTCATGTGCCTGTAGCTACACCCGCCTCTAAACTGGAACACAGCTTCGGTGCTGGGCGGCAGAAATGGGTATTTCTAGATAGTCTTATGCTTACCTATCCAAAACTAATTTTCTATTCTTCTCCAATTTGAACTTCTTCAAGTAGATTTTGAGCTCATCAATGAATGTTGGGTTCGCATTTTCTGTAAATCAATAAAGAATATAAATCTTAAGGATTAGTTTATTTCCAGTCTTTTGCATTCTAATGTAGATTTGTTAAGGACTTCGCGCTGGCAGGCCCGGCGCACTCCGCAGTTTAGGTATGAAGCTACGAGCACGTGACGGTCCCGTCTGGACGGACTAGCCCAGTGGGGCTGCCGCCGCCCGCGTCATACGCGCACCGCAGAGTACATCGGTCGGTGATAGTCTAGTGGTGTGATCGTTGGACTGCCGAGTCATAGGTCTCGAGTTCGAACCCAAGACACGCGCCTCTGATTTTTCGGAATTATGTGCGTATTGTACCTATAATTATCACTTGCTTCGGTGATGGAAAACATCGTGAGGAAACCAGCATGCCTAAGAGATATTTCTCGACGGCATGTAAAAGCCAAGTCAGAGGCCCTTGGGCGGCATAAAAACTCTGACACCAGGTTAGGCACTAACCACACGTTAAAGAAAGAAGACAAAGACGAAAATTAAAATACTCGTTTCACATACAACAATATTTTCATAATTTTGAGAACTATTTAAATTGTATTTGAGTTTTTTTTTTGTTGGTGGGTAGTTGCTTACTACTATGTACGAGTATAACTGTAGTATAGTTGTATTTTCGATTAAAAAATCATTCGTATTTACGTCATGTTTACGTCCTATGGTGTGTTCAATCACTGGCCGCAGTGCCTTATTGTATGATGGTTTACCTGCAGCATCATAGGAGCAGTTCTCCGAAGTATCAAGGTCCATGCTGAGGTTGACCTTGTTTCTGTGCCTCTCACGCCTCTCCTCGTAGTATCGGCGCAGAGTTGACACGGACTCTTGTGGGAGCGACAGTTGACCTGAACAGGGAAATGATATTATGTCTTTAGTGTTAAAGATTAATTGTTATTCAAATTTATTTTTCAATTTTTGATACATAACCTGTTGTGAACTGTTTTGTCCAAAACGGTTGAAGACACTGACTCCTGTAACACAGGTCTCACCTAGCACAGGAGTCAGGGTTCAAATGGAAATGTAAACCTTATTTCTTTGTGTCAATAATTTTTTTTTTTCATTGTATAAGTATACTAAAATCATCACCAGCCTATGTTATCACTGCTGGGGAAGAGGTCTCCTGATCGATCTCCTCTTTATTAGAAAGAGTGGGCTGTAAGGCCCGCAGAGGAGAGGACATGCTTAGGAGCTAAGGTGTATCTATCGAAGCTGAGCGGAGACACAATCTCTTCTCCCCTCCCCTCGTCTCCGCTTCGGTGGAATCCGACCCCCATACGCGAGCCCAGTGCGGGTGATATGATACTACAGGTCTGCCGGTTAACTCGGACGATGCCTGAGGTGGCTGCGCGGTGCGGGAGGGTGACGTGTCAGTGAGAGCTCAGACATTCGTTAGAGAACTGGTGTCATTATGTTAAAGCTACATCGTCTAAGTCGAGCTGTAGGCCTGTGGTTGTTTTACTTTTATCGAGACGTTTTGGCAAGTTCTTGTTCCACACAGTAACGGACATGAATGACATAACAACAAGCACACAAAAAAACCGTCTAGCTGCAGCACTAACCTCCAAAACGGTCGCTCTCCATCTGCCCGGCGTCACTATGGAAGCTGTTGAACACAGTGATGAGACATTCTCGTACATTCTGTATCTTACGCTCAGTGACAGCGAGCGTCGTTATGAGACGCTTCAACTCATCTCGCTTGCTCTCCTGTAATATTTAATTCGTAATTTATTTAGTACGTTTAATTGAAATAAATCACGTATTAGAATTCGGTTGAGAATCAGTTCTATTTGAATGTCAACAGCTACAAAGGACAGGCCCTAAGTTTTTTACTGTGGATCTTCTTCTCTATCGCGGTTAACGATCGCATCACCCAATTTCGTCAAACCCTAAGACCACCCGCTGGCCACTGCAGTCTGTACGAAATACACTCTATTGATTGCTCACCCAAGTGGACGGCTGCAAGGATGAAAGATTCTTCCGAAACTCAGTGTGAATGTGGTGTGGTGTACCTGAGCTTGGCCAACTTGTCAGAGTGAACATTGCCCCACCTGTACTTTACACTCTAGAGCGTGTCCTCTACGGTTTAGAAGACATAAAAACGCCACTGACGTCACAAGTCCAAGTAATTTGGCATGATATGAAAGAAGAAGCTTACGATCACGGGGGTCTGTGAAAGTGGGAACTTGCTAAGAGTGATGAATATAAATGATGATGGATGGAGAGGGAGAGGAAGACCAAGGAACCCCCCCCCCCTTCCCTGTGACTGGGACTGGTGCTTAGTTTTTTTTTGTGTTTTGACATTCAAAAGTGCCTGTAATGGTCTAATTGAAATAAATGCTTTGAGTTTGAAACGATGGATAGACTGTGTAAGGAATGAGTTGAAAGAAAGAGGTGTAAATGATAGCGTGACGGTTGACAGAGGAGAATGGAAGAACAAAACGTGTTGCGCCGACCCCGAGTAGAATGAGACGAGGGCACAAAGATGATGATAACGTACTTATGAGGGCTCTTTTCTGTAACTTTTAACCAAAATCTACACATTCTCAACTCAGTACAACATAAAACAAAGAATTCAAAAGCCACTCACAATAGCTTTATCAATAACGGCAATCTGCTTGGCCGCTTGCTTGTCGGGCGCACTGCCGCCGGGCGACTCGAACAGGCCGCGGCGTGACGTCACGTCGTCGTGCAGCGCACGCAGCGCGCGCACGCGGCCCTCGGCGCGCGCGCGCTCGCCGCGCACCACCAGCAGCTCGCACGACGCGCCCGACAGGTACTCCTGACGACGGAACGACAAGTGTGAGGGTCGAGCGGACTGTGCAATATTCAACTGATAGCTAAGTACGTCTCCCCTAGAGTGGAAACACACGGAGGTTGAGAGATTCACCGCGTTTTGAAATTACTTTGTAGGTTAAGTAAGCATTTCGTGCGAATACGAACATTAATTACATAACATAACATAAGATCTCGCCTGTAATCCCCGAACGGTTAGGCAGACGTGTACGTTGTGTGTTTCTTTCTTTCCTTCTAGGGGCAAGCCATCAACCGAGCACAAATCCAGGCTCCGTGTTTGCTACTGAGAAAGTCCTGATGGAACACCCAATAACAATTTGCCTGACCCTGGAATCGAATCCAGGAGACCAACGAGGCAATTACATTAATTATTAATGTTAAAAAAATAAACTTCATATTCGTAGGACACGCTTTCTTTTGTTAGCAAAGTAACGACGGTCGGATCGGCGAATCTTACTCCAAAGCTTTGTTTACAGTCTAAACGAAATAAGACGAAATTAATATTTAAAAAAAAAATTTTTTTTTTTTTTTTAACCCTCTGCGACTGACGTGGTTCAATTTTTACAATTCAACTGAGGTGGTAGTACACGAGTCACCATTTCAACAGCAAATATTTTTGTAGAACTAAAGTATGCAGCTAACTTATTCATATTTATTAGATTTCTAGCCTATTTTATATGTTAAATTTACTTGAAATAAAAAAAACAATTTGTATTTTCAAAATTAAACAATGTTTATTTACTTAACACAAATCAGTCTATAAATTTATACTTAAACATTTATGACATAAAAAAATAACAAAATTAACTTTTTCAAATTTCACATTATTCTTTTTAAAAGTTCACAATTACATTAATCAGTCTAGGAAAAATGAGATACATTCGTTGGTCAACTTAAAAACTGGAGAGTTTCAAAATCACAGCTTTGTTTGACAATTATCACACAGTGGCTTGGAGCACTGAAGGTAAATTGGCTTCGAACAATCACAACAACGGTATTTAGTTTGTCTTTTTATTTTTGGTGGACAAATATAACATAATTTTTTGCCACTTAGTGGAACAGATCGAACTACTGCTGGTGGAGGGGGGGTATCCTTGCCTAAAACTCTAGTGATAGTCATTCGCAGCTCCCTTGGCAATCTTTCATTGTACACTCGGCTTTTCATATGATCCAGAACTAAGTGCTTGTTGCACTTCTAAGATTGACTCTGAATCTTCTTCACGTGAAATGACGTCATCTTCAACGCGTTGGGTTTCAGGCTCGAAACTTGGATCTTCATCTTCATCATCAATACCGCGAAAGGCATCGTCACTTTCTTCTTCCAGCCAGTTCAAAATTTCCTCTTCATGACTTACGAAAGTTCCAGCCGATGTTCTTTTACGAGCAGAAGTCCTTGGTTTAGGGTTGTTACTTGAGATATCCATCTAAAACTAAGTTAGGTACTGTTAGCTTTCCACCGCGACTTCACCCGCATGTGCTTTATATTATATTGTTTCCTGTAGCCTGTGTTACTCAGTGATAATATATATATAAATCTATTAGGGAAAGAATTTAAAAAATCGGCTTACTATTCGAGTTAATTGACTACAAGCAAAAGTACAAATCTATCCTAATTGTAGTGTAAGTATAGATATAATATTTTATGTAAATGATTTATTTTTATGAAAATTGGAAAATAACGCGAAATAATACATGATTTAAACTTATTGGCTAACGTGGTCGTTTAGGAGACACTATGAAGATATAACCATTTGACTGTGGTGGTAGTCTCGTGGACACTTACCTTAACGCTGACGTGGTAGTCTCGTGGACACCTTCCCTCCGCTACGCACGCGTGTGCTCACTGCGACCGCCCGCCGCACGCTGACCGACGCGCGAGCCCTCTACAGTAAGGTACTCGCAGCGGTGACGCTCACATTTGAAAAATGCCGGTAAAAAACGGGATTTTGTATTTCGCGGTGTCTGATGGACTACCGCGTCAGCCGCAGAGGGTTAAACATGCATTCATTAAATAATTACATTAAAATATCGCTCAATCTTTTTGAGGTAAGATTATGTGCGCTGTCGGTTTGGGTGTAGGTGTTGCTCGCTCACAGGTATTTGTCCGGTAGTGGACTCACACGCAGGCCCTTCCCCGATTCCAAACCTTCCAGTGGTAAAATAAACTTTTTGGGTGTTATTCACTTGTCGAGATTTTTTATTTTCCAAGTTTTTGGCTATTTCCTCAGGCAAATTATTTAGAATGCTTGGAAGAGCATGCGTCCAGAACCTTTTACCGTATTCATTGTTTTGTTTGTGGGTTCCCTCAGCCCAACAGTGTACTATAAAGTGGAATTTATGTTTTTTCGTACTCCACCTCTATGCTTTTCTGATTAAATTCGTTGCGGGATCCAAGACAGTTGAATCGTTTCTCTGGGACTTCTCCGAGCTTCACTGTCACGGCGCTTTACTGTTGATTCTGGCTTTCAGGAGTTACACTGGTTTGGGAATAGTGTGGCGGACTTGTCCCAAAAAAGAAAAGTGTGTGTGAAAGAGAGAATACTTACATTAAGCTGTGTGAGCGAGACAGCGAGTCTCTTCTGCGTGTTTTTCGTGTGCACCTTGTTCTTGATCGCGTTGAGAGCCAACGTGCAGTGAAGTGACGCTGTGTGCGATAGTACCCATTGAGGAGTTATCCTGTACAATATTATAATTATAGTTAATAGATTTATTTTTGATTATATTTTTTTATTACCGTAATGTCATAACATCACGCCTGCAATCCGCGAAAGGTAAGGCAGAGGTGTACCTAATAGTACACCCACATTTCGCCAGTTATGTTTTAAGTTCCATGTAATAGTGGGCGAGCCTATTACCATCAACCGGGCACAAATCCTGGCTGCTACTGAGAAATTCCCGAAAGACAAACCCAATAACAGTTTGCCCGACCTGGACATCCAACCCAGGACCTCATAGGTCAGTAGTTACGCTTGCGACCACTCCAGCAAAGAGGTTGTTCAGTTGGCATTTGTTAAAAAATAATGATCAGTGTGTAAAAATCTACGTACTGAAATGGTGTTTCTCTAATGCCCTGTTCTGGCTACACTCAGAAACAGTGTCTGTGTTTAACTGTAATCGTTAAAGCTATTACTTGTATATGAATAGTGCGGGAATATAAGAAGAAAACCACGAGGGTGAAATACATTGCATGTATGTGGGGGCTCGGGGGCTACTTGCCTCATAGTCCCTACACGAAGGGATCTTAGATTATAGGTTAATCCATGGAACTTGTACAATGCAGGAAAATCGCCGAATCGCCCATACCTCAAGGTTAGATGCGGAGTGCGGAATAAATAATCCCTTTTACAGCCATTAAAAGTTCAATTTGTAGATACAAATTAATAGTCTTTTAGTTGTAACAAAATGGATACTTAGGAAAGTAACACTTTCGGCGTTGACCGTAATCGAATTTGGATGAAGGCAGGAGGGTGATCATTTGAAATTGTGATACAAAGGAATAGCTGGTAAGTTTTCCAAACTCCTCGCGGGCGTCGAGTTATCATCACTTGCCTAGCCTTTTCTCAACTATGTTGGGGTCGGCTTCCAGTCTAACCGAATGCAGCTGAACACCAGTATTTTACACGGAGCGACTGCCTAACCCAGTTAGTACTGGATAATACGATACCTCTCAGTAAGACTGGTTGTCAGACTTTCGGGTTCACTGACTACCTGTAACGACTGTCAAAGATCTACAAATGACAGTCGGGACCAACGGTTTAACGTGCTTTCCGAGGCACGGAAGAAACTGGGTACGTAATGAGTGGTCACTCACCCACGGACCAACTTAGGCAAGCGCGGCTTAACCAAAGATCGACCCGAGCGGCTGTTATTATTTAACCACGAGCTCCTCTCGCGGGCGTCGGGTATAACAGAGTTATTTACGAAGTGTTTTGAATATTCAGAATGATTATAAAGAGCTCTATTAGGCCTTACCTGTTAGTTTCGGGCGCGTCACGTTCAGTGGGCGCGTGCAGCGCGGCGGAGAGCGCGGCGCGTCGCTCGCACAGCTGCGGCCACAGCGACCCGCCGCATTTCGCTAAAGAGCTTATCTGCTCTTCTGTTAACACAAAAACAAAAATTAGTAAGCGTCAGACAAACGTGCAATAAAGTTCATTGCCCTTTCCTTAATTTCTCTGCGTAGGTACGCGGACAATAAATTATGAATCGTGTTTCATTACTAAAAAAAAGGAAAGGACCACGATAGATGTCGATTCAGGACAGCTTTATGTCATTATTATTGTTTTCGGAATTAAGTATGTCAATAAACGTATGTGGGTCAATGACCGTTATTCCACGTTTATTTGGCGCTTACTATAGTTGCAAGTTTATTTTATGTGAAGACTATATAATTTTCAATAGCTCCCTCTGTGCGGTGCAAAATTATCAACAAAACTCTTATATCATAAGAGCTAGCAAGGCATGCAACTCGATGTGGCAGAATATTAATGATCTTGATTTAATTATCCATCAATATTCCTAAACTAAAAAAATATTATGTAAAAACATCTTTGAAGATAACTGAAACTTGTTCATTATTTTCTTAATTCTCTCCGGGAGCTTACTTTCTGTGCCCTGTCTACTGTTTGATGTTTCTTGTGCTACCCTCTTCTTTCACTGTCAACTATATCCTAGCTGTAAGTTTTCTTAAGAAATAAAATATTTATAAAATGGATCAGCAATAGAAGAAAATATGCACGTTCTCTTCGGCAGTTCGTTAAACAACAAACACAAACCGGCCATTCCTACGCAAGCAAGCTGAATGCTCCTGCCTATCGACAAAGTCTGAATCATATGCCGATCGGCTCGGCACAATTCGAACTAAACCAATCGACGAAGCCGCAACGCTCTGCCGATCCATGCCGACCCTAACTAATGTTATGTGTGTGGCACACATCAGAAGTTCAAAAATAGACCATTAGAAGATGTTGTTTTTTTAGTTAACCATTATCTCAAAGATACATAAATACATTAACTCACGCTTTTTTCCTATGGGATTAGGCAGAAACCACAAAACGCCACCAGCTACGATCCTAACATACTCGTTTTGCCTCGTCCACGTTCATACATCTAGTCATACACGCACATCGGTTGCGAGTACTAAGCAAGTGACCTTTTTGAAGAACCTCACCAATAAGATCAGTGTACGTACCTTCCCAGCGTTGCCACTCACATCAGCCTTGTAAATACCCTTTGGTAGTCGCCTTTCACTCAACCCAAATACGTAGAGCGTTAATGGCAAAAATACGCCGAAATTATCACACTTCGTTTAAAATTAATAGCTTCAGTTGCCATAGTAGACCTTAATTTTATCGGTTACATTTCGGGGAGTGTGCTCTGAAATTACACATCTAATCCAATCCATCCCCATTCTATGCTTCCACATTTATTGTGCGAACCGGCAGTCTGTGGAATTCACTGCCAACTTCTCGGTTCCCTGATCATTATAATCTGGGTCTATTCAAGGTTCGAGTGAATCGGTTTCTTCTAGGCAAGCGTGTTCCTACCTGGGCCGGATCATCGCTTCACGTGACGCGAGTTGCGGCCAAACGCAAGCCTATTTAG
Organism: Standfussiana lucernea; assembly: GCA_964057025.1. Lineage (NCBI taxonomy): Eukaryota > Metazoa > Arthropoda > Insecta > Lepidoptera > Noctuidae > Standfussiana > Standfussiana lucernea. The sequence goes on along the minus strand of OZ059798.1, from coordinate 7,620,484 downwards.
TATATAAAAAAACCGGTCAAGTGCGAGTTGGACTCGCGCACCGAGGGTTCCGTACAAACCTGTGGGTATATAACTTTTTTTTATATGACGAAACTAAAAATTTACGGTTTTCGGAATTTTTCCTATATCTGTACTATAAGACGTGACTTCGTACAAAATTTCAAGATTCTAAGTTCACGGGAAGTACCCTGTAGGTTTTGATTCCCGTGCGAGTTTCGAAAATTTGCGGAAATTTGCGGCCTAAGTGGCTGTATCTTTCGATTGCGTTGACTTAGAAGGTTGATTTTTCTACAGCTTCCAGGGACAGTAGAACTAAGTATCATATAGAAATTTCAGTTTGATACCTCCACGCGTTCCTGAGAAAAACGGTCTTACAGACGGACGGACGGACGGACGGACGGACAACAAAGTGATCTTATAAGGGTTCCGTTTTTTCCTTTTGAGGTACGGAACCCTAAGAATAAAATGACCTACAAAAGCCATTAATACTTTGACCCTCATGGTTCAAAGTGATAGTTGAGAGGAAGACTCACCAGAATCATTGAGGTCTGCGTTGCTGGAGGCGACGGACGAGCTGGCGAGCGGAGCGACGCTCACGGACAGCGCGGCCGGACGACTGCTCTGACGAAGAGACGTCACCTTGTCCAGCTTACTCTTAAATGATAAAAGTAGATTTATTAATAAGTTATTTGTCAGCACTGTGCTATGGCATCACAATAGAGTCAGAGACAAAACATTTATTTCAACATAACATCACGCGTGTGATCCCCGAAGGAATAGGCAGAGGTGTACTTAATATTACACCCACATTTCACCAGTTATGTTTAAGTCCCATTATGGGGGCAAACATTGCCATCAACCGAGCACTACTGAACTCCGTGGCAGCTACTGAAAAATTCCTGATGGAAAACCCAATAACACTCTACCCGAACCGGGAATGGAACCCAGGACCTCATGCTGAGCAGTCGCTCTTACGGCCACTAGACTAAAGAAGACCATACAAAAATTGACCAGTTTTATGGCCCGAGACACCACACGAGACGATGTGCGTTTATTGTGTTACACCTTGTATGTAACGTGTGTTTATTAATTTGCGCCATTATAGTTACCTCCACATCTCCACAATCCTCAACACTGCACAGCGAGTCGGCGATGTTCCGCGCCTCTCCAAGGTTATACTTCTTAGAGCGCAACTCTTCAGCCAGTTGTTGCAGCAACCACGCGCGACGCTGAGCGGCTTGGACCCGCCCGCGGGACAGGTTGCGGTGTGATACTGAGGGGGTAACAAGGAGTTTTGTTGTTTATTATAAATATCATAGAGTAAAAACCTAGGTGATCTGTAGTTGTGTAAAATAATGCGTTTAGTCATTCAAAAGATGGATGGCTTTCTCGTTAATTAATATATGTATGTATGTATAGTATAATCATTTTCGCGAGAAGAAACGCCACATTGAGAAAAGTGGAAGGATTGGGGGGAGTTCTTTGCCCAGGAGTGGGGCAGATCAGGAATAATAGATAGTACTGATTTTGTCTGGCAAGTACAATCCAGATAAAAGTCCTTTATAAACACGAATGTTTGTATGAATGGATATTTGTTACTCTTTCACGCAAAAACTACTGGACGGATTTGGATGAAACTTGGCATACAGATAGTTCATAACCTGGATTAACACATAGGGTAAGTACTTTTTATCCCGGTAGTGTGACAATAACAATAACCGAACTCCACGCGGGCGAAGTCGCGGGCATAAGCTAGTTAAACAATAAATGAATGATCAACTACAAAATGCTATGAGAAACCTATCGTAGCCTGCTGATTGTTGGAACATAGACAAATTGTATTTCTAGATACTTAACAAAAAGAATAGAATAAAATACTCATTCCCAATAAAAAAAACTGCTTTCCTTTTTGAACAACTAAATGTAATTAGTCACTAAGTTAACCCAATAAAGGGGGCGCCCATACTCGATCAGAAACACGTCCAACCATTTGATTAAACTAAAATTGACGTCATTTGCTTCGTTTCGGTTCGGACTGTGCGACTCGACACCACGTCGATAAAGCTCACTGCCTAAAGTGATCTTGTTACGATAAAAAGCAGTACATCTACTTACATCTGCTAGAAACTTTATCTACCAGCTGGTTCAGCTCCTGCCTGGCCTGCAATACTCTCGCCTCTGCATCTTGTACTCTCTCCCTTAACGCAGTCTGCTCTTTCCATAGCGACAGCTCTTCAGGCACGACCACACTTGAATCAGGCTGTACAAGAAATCAAAAGAGATGTATTCAAATTAGGTTGAGAATTCGCGTAGTTGGAACATCTATTCAAATAAATAAAATTGAAGTGTCTGTTTGTAGTTTCAACATAACAGCTTTTTTCTGAAGGTAAAGTACTTATAACAAAAAAAGAACAATATTTTTTAATTTGTTCAGCTAATCTCCGAAACGGCTGGAACGATTTTAACGGGACTTTTACTGGCAGATCGGAGATTAGCGTGAACAAACAGACAGCCCGACAAAAATAAAGGTAAATGTGTTTTTGTTATAAGTACCGTAGGTATATACTTTCCTATACATTCAAGAAAAATCTGTTATTATTTATTTATTTGTATAGATTTGGGACCTTCATAATCAGGAATTTTAAAATTCTAAATTAGAGAAAAACCTAAATCAACAACCTTGCAGAAAGCATTCTTCTTCTGGCAGCGCTGGACATCATTACTGAAGACTTGCAGCCTCTTCTGTCTGATAGACTCCTTGGGTTCCACATGCTCCATCAAACTGCGCCACACCATGTAGTACTGGCCGCGGCACATTCTGACAGGAGTATTTAGATAAATGTATCACAGCGAACGTGGAAATTGGCACTAGCAAAGAGAGGCGTAGGTATAAACAGCAGTGGTTGATATCAGGGTGTGGATGATGACGCATTCTATGGATTTAGGATTTAACCTTTTGAACGCCATGGTCTCATATGCGTGACAAGCGCGTGCTCCGTACGCCAACGACACAAATGTGTGACAAAAAGTGTGATGTACTCTACCACGAAATAAACAATTAAATCATTACTTTCGTGTGTTTTTATTTGTTGTATACCTTAAATATTTAAACTCTTGTCTTGTCTCTTTAATAATATTGTTTATTAATAAAGTTTTGGAAATTGTTTTTGTAGGTATTTTTTTTTTTTGTATGCGGTGAAATTGTGGCTTGGCGTGGAAGGCACGCGCGTGCGTTTATGCTCTGACGTTCGAAACGTTAAATAATGTGTTGTGCGGGTTTGTGTATAAGCATCCTATAATGTAATAAAGAAGACTGCCTCATCGGTCTACATGTTATTCCTAGATCAGGCAAAGTGTTATTGGGTTTTTCCATCTGAAATTTCTTAGTACCAGCCACAGGAATCTGGATTTGTGCCCGGTTGATGGCAATACTCTCCCCCCCATTCACATGGGACTTGAACACTATTGTCGCAATTTGGGGTGTACTATTAGGCACACCTTTCTCTCTCCTTGTATATGTTACTTTTCACAGTTATCCAATTAACAGATTTGCATACAATTTGGGTAAGCACTTATAATTATTTTTATCACAGAAGAATGTTTCTGTGGAATAATTAAAAAAAAAATTGATACAGGCAAGCCAAAGGCAAGCTAGTATTTATATGATTGTATGAAGCAAGAAGAGGTTGTAGCCTAAGGTATTCTATAATTCCTGAATTAAAATTATTGAAAAAAAGTTGAAGGTTTATATCTCAATGTTATTATGTTCTTTTTATGATTCAAATGGGGCCTTAAAAAGCTAAGAACCTTGAGAAATCTCTCACAAATATTTTAAAAAAGATACTATAGTAATATGTATGTGCTTAATGAACCTAAGCCTAAACTAATAGCAAAGTTGTTGTGTTGCACATTATTGAGCATTTATTCTAGTGCTTCTTTCAAATGGGTAGTAAGTAATACTAATAAGGTTGATTATATGATGGCTTTCTAGTTTAAAGGTAAGAATGAACAGAGTTTTTATAAATCTGCACTTATTATTATTTCGGAATTTGATAAAGTAGAGGTAAAATCCGTCAAGAATCAATCAATTTTTAAATCCACAAATTTTAGAACATCCACAAGAACACAGACTATTATTTATTTAAATTAAAACAAGTATTTTAATATAAATAAAATTTAAAAAAAAATCTCTAACAACAAAAATGTTTCCTAAAGAAATAACACACAAAAAGATTTTCCCGTACCGGGAATCGAACCCGAGCCTCCTGGGTGAAAGCCAGGTATCCTAGCCACTAGACCATACGGGAGATGAGAGACTTCGCAAAATTGGAGTTCTGCATCTAGACCCCTTTTATTTACTAAGTACAGATTGTTCATTATAGATTCATTGTACATTACACTATTTACAAACTATAAATAGACCTATGTTTATTAAGAATTCACAAACAAAAAAATAAAGGGCGGGAAACAATTCATCCGCATCGCTGTGAACGGCAAAAGTGCCCAGAAAGGTGTTTCTTTGGCCAAGAAAAAGACCAGACCTTTGGTTGCGCGAAGTCGACCAACCGCATGACGATATCCTGGAAGACAAGGTGAGCTCTCGGACCTGTGTTACCAATTAAGTTATTGTTTTAGCGCCATTTGAACTTTTCAGCACATGCATCAGTCGCCCCAGCACAGCACGCCGTGCTAAGAAGATGGGCTGGTGCAAGGGTGTCGATACAAGTTGCGTCCCACCACAAAAAAACGTCGGCGAACACTTTCAGTACAAAATCGTAAAAGACATCTTTCAGGTTTCGAAAAAATTATCATCAAAAACTTTTTTGGAAAAAGTGGAAAATAACTTTACTTTCAGAAGTCTGTGACTATTGTTTGTTTCATTGACTTTTTTGCCACCGACTTCCGAAAGTAAAGTTTTTTTCCATTTTTTTTAGTGTCACACACAAATCCTTGACACATATAAATTTCGCAATTTCATTTACTTGGATGACATTTTTCCAGCTATTTTGATTTAAAAACCAAACTACTAAACCGATTTTAAATGAAATTTCTATGGGATATAAAAAGCAAATATGCTTTCAGTTAAAGATGAATTTCTCAAATCGGTTCATAAATGACGAAGATATGACGTAACAAACGCAAAAAAAAATACAACCCAATTGAGAACCTCATCCTTTTTTTGAAGTCGGTTAAAAATTAAAAAGACAGCCAGAAAAACAAATACGATTTAATTATGGGGAATAACACCCTTATCTATTAGGGTTCCGTAGCAAAATGGCAAAAAAACGGAACCCTTATACATAATATATTGTTCGTCTAATAATATAATTCGCGATCGTAACAAATATGGCTTGACAGAGATACATATAATCATCATGAAAATAATCAATACAACCCTCTAAGTTCATTTAACCCCATTGACTGACTCATCATGAAATAGTCATTGATTGGGATTAAATGAACTTCAAGGGCTGTATTGATGATTTTAATTATTATAATTCTGCAACTACATATGTACGTGTTACGGTCGCGAATCATATTTTGTTCAACATACAGCCTGAATGCTGACCTGCAAATTGCAAAACACGTAATAAAATTTGAATCTCGCGGGTTACCGTGGCGCTTTTACTATAAGTCAATGGCTGATGAGATATTTGTCTCTAAAGCATTAAAAATTGTATCCTCTAATTTTAAAGAAGAGGATGACATTTTGAAAAAATGTGGGTTTGTAGATTGTAACAAGAACATGGAACGGATATTGGTTTGAATAAGATTTGATACCTAGTGTTTGCAATCAGGGACTTTTTCATGAAACTGCAGTAGCAACTTTGTTTTTCTTTAACATACTATGAAAACCAAATTTAGTGTTGCTGTTGAACGTAAATTGACATATAATTTTAATGAGTGTTAAAATACTGTTATTATATTGTTTGGTGCTATGGAACCCTTTGTGCACAAATCCACCTCGCACTTGTCTTCCATTAACCGCACCCCTGCTATATAAGTTTGGCTAAAAATTTAAAGAAAATCTAAAAATCATAGTTTTATTTAGACTGTTTAAACAATATTTATATATTTATTAGTTTAAAAACACAGATTCAGTTTTTAAGTTGCTATCCCATGGTAGAAATGGGCGTGTTAGGTATGTAATATAACATAATGTTACAAATATTCGTGTAAGACCTGTGATAAAGGAGTGGTTGAAGAGACGGCATGGCCTTCTCACTTTCTGGCTGACGCAGGTACTCTACAGGCAAGGGTGCTTTGTACAAAAGTACCTGTGCTGTGCCATGTAATGCTGGAGTCACTGCTCGTTTACTCACTGTGACAAGGCACAATATGGACGACTGTCAAATTGAAGGTAATGCAGTGCTGTAGTCAAGTCATGGTTGAGAGCGAGAGTGTGTGGTGTGCTCCTTTTTCAAGAAAGTGATGGTTGCAAAGGAGGCAGCGGAAAGGGAGCGGGAAGACTCAACTCTCTATCTGCAGCAGACGCACTGGGCGCCAGAGGGCGTTCAACGGCGCCGTAGGGTGTGGCCTATAAGTGGCAGATTTGAGGGAGTCTATTACCTGAACAGACACAAGACTAGGATGGCGGCACGCCCTGTTCTGCATGCGCTTCTTGTATCTACCCCACACCAAAAGTTTTTATGAGAGCAGTGAAAAAAACGAATGAATATGATATGAAGGCTCTTGTCTGTTTCTTCAAATAAAAATTGTGTGCGTCTTTAAATGGATGTTCAGATCACTGTTGAAAAAAAAAAAGTATTTATTGTATCCTATTACTGTGCTAATGTGTATAGAAGTAGGGTTCACAAATATCTAACAGATCCCATGGTTGTAATAGTGTTCCCCATAACAATTTTTTTTATTTTGTGTACTGTTGTTTTTGGGTACGAAATGACTGATGCCCTTTATGTTGCTTTTACACAATTCAATAGTTGTACTAGCAAGGTTTTAATTTTGTATGATGAAAAAGAGATTAGAAGACTCACTCTGCAAGTTTATCTACGGAAGGCACTTTATCAGGTGGACAACCCATTGACAGGAGCCATTCTGCGAACTTCTCAGGTACTTTATCAGCGCTCAATTTTTCTTCATTCATTTTAGTCAAAATAGCGTTTCTACAGTTTTTAAACTATTTTGCAGACAATTTCACACTATGCAACAACAAGCAACAGACGAATTTTCAAATTTGACATTGTTGTGTTGTGACAACTGACAGCCGGCATAGGACAACGACCGGACAACGACAATTTGGTGTGATGCATAAACAAATCCAACTGATATTCTCGTTATGTTGGGAGTAAATCGAGCCACATTCTCTAAAGCCACGGTTCCTAACCTGGGGGTAATTACCCCTGCGGGGGTAAAACTAGTATTCTGCGGTGGTAATAAGTGATAATATACTATAACAAAGATGACGACGAGACCAAATCTAGCTCGCCAATGCATTTCATGCCCTAACATTTTTTAATTGCAAGTTTTTTCTGTGTTCATTGGCAACATGAGGGAGAGCGGGAGGGGTAAATCACTAGTTAAATCATAGGGGTGATAAGACCGAAAAGGTTAAGAACTGAAGCCACACACGAATCCGCACGTGAAGAGCACATCGAGCAAAACTTTAGTTTTTATAGTTTCTTAAGTACTAGTTTTGCCCATCATGCCTTGCAATGCCCCTTTTCCTACCTTCTTGTATTTTACCTACCCTACGTATATGTATTTTTGATTCGGAAATCTATCCTGGGGTTTTTACGTCCGCACAACGACCTATCAAGCAATGCAACTTACCTTACTTCTCATTATGCTGCAAGTCTCTAAAAACCGAGGTAAGTTATACTGGATTTGTATAGCTTGATATGTCGGGCCTAGAGTTAGTTTTTTCATATTTTCCATTAAAGACCGAAGGTAAGCGGTCCAAATAATTTCAAGGTCCTTCTTTATATCTATCACAAGCATGAATGAAAATCTGTGCTCCACGCAGTGGCTCAACCAGCTCAATGTAGTTTCGGTGCCACGAGTATTATTATTACTAGTACTGTCACTGCCGTCTATAAACGCTGCCGCATTCTTTAATCCACTGATCACAAGCTGTAGGTACTCAGTACAGATCCAAATGATAAATTAGACGAGGGCAAAAACGTGATGATGAATGTTATAAAAAATCTGTTATATAAGTCCTGTAGTATCTTGGTATCTTCATGAATTCACCATCACACGAACAAACCATGACGTTTAAAATCTGGTAAAAGAAGGAAAAATAACTGTATTTGAATAGTCACAACCGAGCATTACATATTTTAATCAGGCACACATCTGTTTTTGTGAAATAAAAACTAGTTACAATAATATCATTATTTTAAATAAATTTCATAGGCATGGGTTTCTTCAATATTCCCTTGACGGGAACGCCTTCAAGAGGCTGTTTCGGTGGCGGCGGGGGCTCCAATGGTGGCGCAATGCCCTCACGGGGAGAGGGCGCTGTTCGATTTCGCCAGAAAGCACGTGGCATAAACGTATAGGTGGAATCGATGGCAGTGACTGCAACAAAAACATAGTAATTACTCATTGTAACTATAGGAAGGATCTAATAATACCTCAATGCAACATGTTCACAACACATGCGAAGGCTAAACTATCTTTTGTTAGACCCCGTAGCTTTTGTTAGTGTCAATGACACCTTACCCAAAAAGAAAGATAGGATTACAAGACTTGCTAAATGTGACAACCTTGGATTATTAATTAGCATAATTATTAGTTCCTGGTTAAGGTGGAAGCGCCAGGGTAGCCCGCGAAATTCAAATTTTCTTACGTTTTTTGCAATTTGCCGGTCTACTATTTCATAAAAAGTCATTCAATGGGATTGTATGAACTTTGAGGGTTGTATTGATGATTTTAATGATTATAATTATGTAACTAAATACCTATTACAGCCGCGAATCATATTTTGTTAAATGTACAGCCTGACAATGACCGGCAAATTGCAAAAACCGTAAGAAAATTTGAATTTCGCGGGCTAGCCTGGCGCTTCCACCTCAAAAGGCGTGTTTACTTACCTTTAGGCTTCTGGTCAAACGGTTCAGACATATAGAGAGCGCTTTGAGCCCTCGGTCCCGGCACCATATTGAGATAGAAGAACTCGTCGACCCCATTGCGGGTCGTCTCGATTTTGTTCTTCTCATGTAGTTGACGCAATCGGACTACCTTGTCAAACTTCTGCATGAAGGTTTTCGACGTGTTGTGAATGACAATGGTATCCAGTACGCCTGCAATAAATAAAATAAAACCATTTGGATGAAAACCTGTGCATTGAAATGTACCAAGATAAAACTGTCGACTGGCTCGTTGGTCTAGTGAACTGTACTGGTTGCTAGCGCAGAGGTCCTATGGGTTCGTTTTTCAGATAAGCCAAAACGACATTGAGGTTTTCCATCACCTTGGAATGCCTCAGTAGCGGCATGGGGCTTGTTGACGTGGCAACAAAACATAACTTGTGAAATAAAGGTGACTACCTCATTTTGCCAGTTATAATAATTATGTCTACACCATCGAGGTTTAGCTACTGAGAAAAACCTCTGCTTAACCCTTCGAGAATTGCAGGTTTGATACAATTTTATGTTACGGAGCTATAAACACAAGAGGCCAAAATATAATAAATAATTGAGTTGACATACGTAGTTGTGAACACCTCGCGATGATTGTCTCTTTATACCGATGTTTCTTAGTCATGGGGTTGCCAATAAAGTTGATGTCCACTAAACTCAACAGCGTGCACAGGTTATCAGCAACAGTCTGAAGTGCATATAAGCATTAAATAACCAGATATTCGGTTATCGAAAAATAATGTTAAGCGTGGTTTGCGAAAATGTTTGGTTTTTACACATATTATAGTGTAATCAGCCTAAAATATTCCCTTTACTGCCACGTGGCTGTAGTCCTCCACGTGGGTCTGGTGGGGATTGATATATATCACATGTCTTTGAAGCAGTGGTGATGAAATAAACAATTGACAAGTAACGGTGATTTGGATTTATATGTTATGGCCTATATGCCATCAGGTTAATCCACATGCTAAAAATTGTAGTCTCAAGTTCTCATTGGGTCAGATACTTACTTGGTAATCATGAAGCATATTCTTTTTTGCCACGAGCACCTCTAGTCGTCTGAGAGGCTTCACCCATGACATGTCCGACAGTTTGTTCTCGGATACATTTAGTATTCTTAGGGATGCCTAGAAATCAAACCATAGCAGCATAACATCACGCCTGTAATCCTCGAAGAGTTAGACAGAGGTATGGTTCATACTTAGAGGACTTAAACTAAATGCTAAAAGGTGAAAGTAAGTACCTACCCACATTTCACCTGTTATGATTAAGCCCCATATAATAGGGAGCGAACCTATTGCCCTTCTGGACTCGGGGTCAGGCTGCGTGCTGCTACTGAGAAATTCCAATGTGTGGCAAAACCCAACCACAATGAAGTGTAAGGAAAATCCAACCCAGGATTATTATGCTAAGCCAGCAGTAGCACTTGTGACCACAAGACCACAGACCGACTTCACCCCCTCCTGGGTATATGCCTCTCTTCTGTTTGTGCCAATCTTTACGCTTCTGTGCCAGCCTCATCCAGGTTTTACCCAAGATGGCAACTATGTCGTTTGCCCGTCTCGTCGCCGGACAACCAACACTTCTCTTAGTATAAAGTAAAGTCATACTTACACCAACAAAGATGACGGTCCTTGGATCAAAGCATAGGGCGTCTGGACTGTCCAAATTCTGCTTTTCTATATGCAATTCTTCCAAATACTTCAACCCTTTCAAATTTTCTACCACGCTGATCTTATTGTTGCCCAGGTAAAGCTTTTTTAAATGATGCATCGCGCCTAAACCTTCTAGTTTGGTAATTTTGTTCCATTGTAAGTGTAGATGGGTGACGTTATAACAATTTTCTAGATTTTCGATTTTTGTTAGCTGGTTATTGTGATAGTAGGCGTATACTAAGTGGTTTGGATTCTTAGGTGCAGGCTGTAAAAAAGGTATAAAAAAAAAAAACAATTTAACGGCCTCCTATGCACACGGTGCGTTGCGGTAGGTGCGCGGCGGCGCCATGGCGCCAAAGCACACACACTCACAGCAGCAGTGTCCTGCATATAAAAATCCATGCGACTTGCGATGCCGCCATGCCGGAGCGGATTGCTATTGGAGTTGTTTATGTGACATAAACAACTGAGCGTCACGGTGCCGCTAACATAAATTATGTAGCAAAACCTCTACTCGTTTGTCAGCAACGCTCTACATATAATCTTGGTGAACGAACTGTCCATCAATGTTTCATAATGCAATATAGGGACTTTTCCAATATTGTAGTGTACTTGTACATCGATTTCTAGTCCAAGAATATTCGTCAAATGAGGGCAAGTATCTCGGAATGAGAGATAGTCAGCTAAAGTTGTATATGTAAACCTTTATTTTGGCGTCGTACGCGCGCCGCTCCGTCAAAGGTTATATACTCTATGGCTCCGTCCGTGTGCATAGGCTCTCAGAACAACGTTATAAAGTCATGAAAATGCCAATATTACAAAACTCAATAACATACAACCGTCAACTGAACGGAAAGTGTGGAAGTTGAGCTCGTGGCCCGCCAAATGCGGCCAATTGAATATATAGCCATCACTCAATAGGATAATGCGATACTTACAATTTTAGTTATTCCCTTCTCATGCATAAACAAATGTGTTTGTTTTTTGAAGACATCTGAGGTCTTTTGACGTATTAGTGATTTTGCTTGCTTACGCAATTTTTCTTCGGATTCTTTTAAATCGGTTAGTTTTGGTGTCTTATTCATGGTTAAATCTGTTTAAAAATACATTTTTCTAAAGTAAAATTCTTCTCGTAACTGCAGAATAATCGATCAAACTTTGAAAATGGCGCCTGGAAGTCATAAGTTGTTTTTTTATTAAGTCAATCGAAGAACACGTTCGGATATTTCTGGGCCACAAAAAGCCATTTTATGGTTGCCGGTTTTTGTTTATACATTTTAACAATTTGTACCTATTTAAAGTAAAGATTGATTAAAATCCAAAATGCTATTTATGGATACTATAAGTGTTTTTATCTTTGCGAGAATTCATCGTTTCTTTTTTTTTAAATTATGTTATGTTATTTTATTTTGTTGTTATTTTAAGTTTCGTATACCAGAAATGGTGAATATAAGGATCCTTATTGTTATATTATGTAATGTAACACTGTCTTATGTACCATCTATCTACCCATATTATGCGAATAATTTGATTAAATTACTACAGACAGATTGTTTGATGTTGTTCCTTTGCAATATTATCAACCATCTAAAAAAAAACAATGTCTGACTGACGTTGATTTGATACCTTGACGGTTTATATAGCAATCACGTATGACCTGAATTGATATATTTTTTAAATATTTTTTGTTTTGATACTTTTTACACACGACATTATCGTCGTCGTATCACTCGCTCCGCGCAAAGGATTCTAATCTAGAACCCTTTGCCACGCTCGGGATTCTACTTAAGAATCTTTCGGTGGTCTTGGGATCCAACTTAGCCCCTCGAATTAAATTCCTTTTAAATAATACACGAGCAAAGTCTCTCTAATGATTTTTACTAACAACTCATATAAAATATAATTTAAATTATCATACAATTGTGTAATGCTTAGGTACTTATTATAACTACTTATGTAGTTAGCAATATCCTTTTTTTGTGATGTAAAGTCTTTAGTTGCTCTAGGTAAGATGACGTTGAGCCTGTCAGGTAACATGCTTGTAAATTTCCTTGTAAAGTATGGATCCTACTGTGTCTGCCGGTTAAAGGGAGTGAGCCCACGCGTATGACGCGGAATCGGTTTGTACCGAATGACGTATTTTTACCGATTTCATGGACGTTAAACTCTTTTTATCCGGCTCAACCCGGTCTGTTAAATGATAGCAATGCATCTTTCTGCCTTAAAATGTCTTCCCTTCATTACTTCCTACAAAGACTTTCAAGCATTTTAAGCAGTACTTGATATCGAAGTCCATCTCGTACAAATAGTTAAAAGCTATATGCCCATGTGGCTCTGTCTCACGTGGTGGAACCATACTCCCCATGACTTCCAAATCGTTCGTACTAGGGCTAATGTGGACTAGAAGACGTCGCGGCACACTTCGCAGGAGATGGCGGGACAAGCTGAACAAAACCAATTATCGCCAACGGATGGTCCACGTTAGCTCTAATTCTTTTATATCATAGGCATGGGTTTCTTCAATATTCCCTTGATGGGAATGCCTTCGTGGGGCTGTTGCACTGGCGGCGGGGGCTCCAATGGTGGCACAATGCCCTCACGGGAAGAGGGCGCTGTTTGATTTCGCCAGGAAACACCTGGCATTAACATATAGGCAGAATCGCTAGCAGTGACTGCAACAAAAACATAGTAATTACTAGATACCGTTAAATGCTACTTAAAATCGTCGAAATGTGTTTCATAAAGGCTCGAACTATGCAATAAAAGTGCCAAGATATCCAACATATAATTGAAATAAGTACTCCAAATAAAATAAAAAGTATTTTATTCCTAACATCACACATTACAATAATTTATCAACTTTGAAATAATATGCAACAATTCAATTTACATAGTTTAAATTATTTGCATTAATTAACTGATTACTTAATTAATAAATTTACATGCAAATGCATGCGAATGCCTCCAGTAGTGAAAAAGGCAGGTGCAATTTATGCGATTGAATCAGACGCATCCACCACCAGTGGTAGTAGATGAGAAAAACAGTTGCAACTCCGCCAACACTGGTGACAAACCGGTAGGGGTAGACCGGAATAAACCGCTCAAAGTCAACAAATATTTCCCATTTACTGTGTACTTAAAACTAACCGTTAATTAATTTGTTTTTGTCATTTCTTACCTGTCACTGAGCTAAGTTTAGATTTCGACACTTTCTCCCTCTGAGACGTAGACTTTTTACTGCTGCAGCTGTCTCGAGGACAAGACACGTTCGACTCACGAGAGTCTGTTCTTCGGTCTAGAAATAAAAAATAATAATCCTAACTATTTATAAAATGACTATGATGTATGGAAGGGCAGAGAAATCCCAAAGAAAAGACGGATGAATTGTGCGAAGGGGGATATTATGAAACAAAAAAGAGTAGATGCTAGTCTTAAGTTACTGCTGGTCTATTTAGGCTATGTTCATATGGGAAAATTTTGACTCGCGTTTTCAAATCGTGCGTTTAGACATCCTAATATTTACCTAACAGCCGATCACATGTGCGCGCGTCCAACGTAGCGCTCAGAAAATTCTCTAGACGCAGGCAATCGCGTGTTCGCGAGCGCTATAATATTGATGTAGCGTCCGTTTGCTGTTCAGTTGAGCGCGCGCTTTCATGCGATCGCACGTACTTCTTTTGCAATATTGTTAATTATTTTTATACCGAACTAGACTGACGAGTACCCTCGCAACGCGCGTTAGCGCTTGTCATTTGAACTCTCTTTAAATTTGATCGTGCGTTGACGCGCGTTAAATGTGAACTCAGCTTAATACCAGCTATTAATTATACTGGTTTTATCGTGGCCACCAGTGGCCACTAATTTGAAAATAAAATAAAATGGCGAAAGTTTAGCAGGCCATGCTTCATACAAACATGTTCCAATTCCTTTACCATTACTTTGTATAATAATAGAAATGAAACTACACTTATGATTCGTTTAGACAGTTTGCAACTGCCACTAGTGACAGACCGGTGGGGGCAGACCGGAATAAACCGAAGACATAACTCTTTTCAAAATCATAACAACCAGCTTGAAATGGACATTTTAGCAGACCATGTTTCCGGTAAAAACTTTCGGGCGGAGCTAAGAAATGAAGGGTAAAGTTGGCATACCAGTGAGTCTGGAACGGTATAGCGAGCCTATAAAGCTAGCCTAGCCGTATAGTATATTTTATAGCCGTTTCACCGCTGACTTCTTGCGTTAATGTGCCTATTTCTGGTTTCGCTGACCCGGTTTTCCAGCAAAGATGTGGAAAGGGTCATCAAAAACATGGCTAGGTGTTTCACATCTTGGATTATATTAATCAGTAGAAAACTATACTATGTGGTTCCTGTTTTACAGTTCAAATGCGTGATTAGATTACCTACCTTTAGGTTTCTGGTCAGAGGGTTCAGACATATGGAGGGCGCTGTGAGCGCTCGGTCCCGGCAACACATTGAGCTGGAAGAACTCATCAACCTCCTTGCGGGTAGTCTCGGTTTTGTCCTTCTCATTTATCTGACGTAATACACTGTCAAATTTCTGCATTAATGTGTCGGGAATTGGTAGGGTGTCCAGAACGCCTGCAATAAATAAAATATATCGTCCTGTGATGCTAGAGTAAGTACATTAAAATGAACTTCGGTACTAGAAAAAAAAAAATACAGGAGGTTATACAGGGTGATTGGTTCAACGTGGCAATACTTTAAGGGAGTGAAGTTTTCATAAATGTGAGCAATTTTCACTACGGGACTAACTTTGAATAAAAAATCTGCTAATTAATACATTTTTTCGAGTTACGCGACCAATAATGTTAGGAGCAGCTGATTTTCTTTTCGCGACTTCATGTATAGTAAAAGTTGTTCATTTTCATGAGTACTACTCTCCCCTAAAGTATTTCCCACATTTAACAAATCAACCAAGTATAATGGGTGTAAAAGTACCTTATTTACTAAGCCGAAAGACACTCGTTCTCCCCGTTCATTGCGATATTTTTTTGTCCTATGCCAAACCTTCCTTGCGGAGTTGCTGGAGGTCAAAATTCCAGCCTTTCACAAGAAAAATATAAGTTTTTAATGTTAAATATTTACTTATACTTCCTCGATTTCCGTATCAGCACAATGTTATGAGTCACCCCAAAAAAACTTTTTTGCAAAAAAAAACCGACTTCCAAAAAAAACACTAAAAAAGTGGGAAATAACTTTACTTTCGGAAGTCGGTGACTATTGTTTGTTTCATTGACTTTTTTGCCACCGACTTCCGAAAGTAAAGTTATTTCCCACTTTTTTAGTGTTTTTTTTTGGAAGTCGGTTTTTTTTTGCAAAAAAGTTTTTATTTTACCCTTTTTAGTTATCGCATCACACACAAATCCTTGTCAAGTATCAATTTCGCAATTTCTTTTACTTGGATGACATATTGTTTCCAGCTATTTTGATTTCAAAACCAAACTACTGGACCGATTTCGATGAAATTTCTATGGGACCAATCGGGAAGTACATCCATTCAGATAAAAGAAGAATTTTTCAAATCGATTCATAAATGACGAAGATATGAGGTAACAAACACAAAAATTTCCAGCTATTTGGATTTCAAAACCAAACTGCTGAACCGATTTTGATGAAATTTCTATGGGACCAATCGGGAAGTAGATCCATTCAGATAAAAGAAGAATTTTTCAAATCGGTTCATAAATGACGGAGATATAAGGTAACAAACACAAAAAAAAAAAAAAAAACATACAACCGAATTGAGAACCTCCTCCTTTTTTAGAAGTCGGTTAAAAAAGTCGTTTGCCAGCAATATTTTTTGCTGGGAAACGACTTGAGTTACTTAGTTTCATGTACAGAATGATTGGTTGACGGCTTCGTGAAGGGTCCGTTTACACCCTAGTGTAGCCATAATATTTTAGTTTACATACGTAGATGTGGACACCTCGCGATGACTGTCTCTCTATATTGATGCTTCTCATTCATGGGGTTGCCCGTAAAGTCGATGTCCACTAAACTCACCTGCGTGCTCAGGTAATCAGCAACGCTCTGAAGTGCATATAGGTAATAAGCATTAGATATCAGACGGCCACTTCCGAGTTTCATAAAATTATGTTAAGCGTGGTTTGCGACAATGTTTGATTTACGCAGGGCATAGCACAAGCGTAATCAGTCTATAAAGTTCCCACTGCTGCCACACAGGCTTCCTCTCTTTGAGAGGGAGTGGGCCGTGATGCACCACGTAAGGTCTGATGGATGGCACATGTCTTTGAAACAGTGGTGATGAAATATAAACACAAACTATAGTGCCTGGATGGGTTGAAACCGAAGACCATAATCATCATCATCTTCTGCCCTTGTACCATGTTACTTGGGGTCGGCTCAATGTCTCGCAATCATTTACTTCTCTTTCAAACCCCGTCCAATGACACATAACTCAGGGCCGTTAACACTGATCTATCACTGCTCTGTTTTTACACGTTGTTGCCTATATGCCGTCAGGTATGAGTTAATGTACATGCTAGAAGTTGTAGTCACAAGTTCTCATTCAGTCAGATACTTACCTGGTAATTTTGAAGCATATTCTTTTTCGCCACGAGCACTTCCAACTGTCTGAGAGGCTTCACCCATGAAATGTCCGACTGTTTGTTCTCGGATACATTTAGTATTTTTAGCGAGGCCTAGGAAACAAACCACAGCATCATTGGCATCATAACATCTCGCCGGTAATCTCCGAAGAGTTAGGTCGATGTGTGCCTCAATAGCTTTACCTACATTACGCCAGTTGTTTAAGTCCCATTTAATAAGTGGCGAGACAATTGCCATCAACCAGCCACAAAAAACCAAACTCCGTGCTGCTACTGAGAAATATCAATGTGATAGAAAAACCCAATAACACTTTGCCCCAACTCCGCCGTCATTGCCAACTTCCCACTTTTTTTCTTTTTCCGAGGATCCCCAAGTACTGCATTGCATGACGTTCGCGACCCCTCGACGGTGGCTTTCGCTTCCTCCTCCACAATGATATCTGATCACCCGACTCACATGAGCTCGTGCAATGTGGACGGTAATATCCGCGGTCTACCGCCCGCTAGCTCTTGTTAAGGCGGCATCAAGGTGGCGTGATGCCGCATGCGCCCGCCCGACTTCCTGCGGTGGATTAGGTCCGAGAAGGAGTCTTCCTCCCGGACCCGCTCTGCCACTTCCTTCTGCGAAGGCACTTCCTCGCATACACCACCAGACCACCAACACTTCTCTTACTGTCAAATCACATACTTACACCAATTTGGATGAGGGTCCTTGGGTCAAAGCATAGGGCGTCTGGACTGTCCAAATTCTGCTTTTCTATTTGCAATTCTTCCAAATACTTAAACCCTTCCAATTTTTCTACCACGCTGATCTTATTGTTGCCCAGGAAAAGCTTTTTTAAACAACGCAACCCGTCTAAACCTTCCAGTCTAGTAATTTTGTTCCATTGTAAGTATAGATGGGTGACGTTGTAAAATGGTTCTAGATTTTCGATTTTTGATTTAGATTGGTGGTTGTTTTGATAGTAGGCGTTTACTATCTGAACAATTTGGTTTGGATTCGTAGGGGCAGGCTGAAAAAGGTTTTACAATATTTATGTAAGAACAACGGTTGTACCTTAAGGTTATTTTATTGTTTATATTTTTAACGTTTAAAGGACGTTATAAAAGTGCCAATTACAAAACTCAATAACAGAAACTGTATACCGAGCGAAAAGTGCGGAGGTTGAGCCTGTGGCCCGCCACATGCGGCCACTTGAATAAATATCTATTCCATACATCTATACAAATAAATAAAATTGAAGTGTCTCTTAGTAATTTCAAAATTACAGCTTTTTACTGAATGCTTGAAAGTGTATACTGTACTTACAACAAAAAAA
The DNA here is from genome assembly GCA_964057025.1 of Standfussiana lucernea. NCBI lineage: Eukaryota > Metazoa > Arthropoda > Insecta > Lepidoptera > Noctuidae > Standfussiana > Standfussiana lucernea. The sequence goes on along the minus strand of OZ059798.1, from coordinate 7,601,811 downwards.
ACTATATTTAATATTAACATTATAAATTTTTGTGTCTGTCTGTTTGTTACGGTTAATCTCCGAAACGGCTGGACCGATTTTGACGGGACTATTGGTAACTTAGCCTAAGTTACCAAAACTTTTAACCCTTGCTTGAAATTGTTAACAAAATCCGATTCAAATAGGGAAGCCATAGTTTTCTATTCATTTCATGCGCAACGAAGGTCGCGAGCAACAGCTAGTCTCTAAATGTAATACGATTGAGACTTACAATTTTAGTTATTCCCTTTTCATGCGCACATATACAAATGCGTTTGTAAATAAACAAATACCAAAAATGTGTTGGTGTTTTGAGGACTTCTGTGGTTTTTTGTGTACGTAGTCTTTTTACTTGTTTACGTAACTTTTCTTGTCTTTCTTTTAAATAGGTTACTTTAGATGCCATAAACATGGATAAATTTGTTACAAAAATATTAAAAAATTGTAAGTAAAATTTTGATTTTTTTTATGAATGACGATGACTCTGTGGCTACTGAGCAAAGAGAAGAACAAAGAGTAGAATACTAACCCCCGTATCTATAGTCAAGTTAAAATAATTACTAATTTTTTATGCAAAAGACAAAAATTTAAACGAAGTAAGAACCGTCAAAGAAAGCTAAGCTAAGAATTCTATTTTTTTACAGTTCTAACTTCAAGTAATAACTAAACTACATAATAAAAATCGTTTCATGACATTTACTCAACACTCACTTCACTTTGACTTGTTTATAGATACGGGTGTAAGAGAATACTAGGTACCAAAGAGAAGAATACATAAACCAAAGAGAAGAAAACTTATATCAAAGAGTTGAATACTTTTGCCAGAGTAGATTATGTACTTATAATATAACTTATACCAAAAATAAAATACAAATCATTTTAGAATACTCTCTTAATACTTATACTAAATGGTTGAGGAGTGAGGCATTTATGTCAAGTCTGGATTTTGTTACATAAAGACCCCTCTGTCAAAGTACCTACATTGGCCATTTGACCATGCACGTTTTATATAAAACAAGATCATTCGCAAACAGTCAGACTGTGTTTAATTTTGTGTCTCTCTAAAAATACCTAGTCAATTGTGCAGTTTCCTGTTGTAAATACGATGTCTTCTCGTAAAACAACGTTTGAATTTTTGCAACAGTGCGCTTCATTATAAAAACAGTTACCTAATGTCCATTAAAATTTACAACCACATTCCGAAAACAATAAGAGAGTCACCACTGCATTTTTTCAAAAGGAAGTTAAAATCGTGGCTACTGCAAAAGACTTTTTACTCAATTAAAGAATTTCTTGAAGATGTTAAACATAAATAAGTAGCTACTAGATATTTGTATACAATTGTTTTTTTTCGTGTCTAGTTTGTACATTTAAGTTTTGTTTTATTAGAGTGTATAAGTTAGCTCTGATTTACGTTATGTAAAATTAAAAAGTGTTAATTTTTTAATGTAACTAGTGTAAATATTCGTATGCCGCGTCTAGCGGCGGATATGTCCTGAACATAATATTTTATATAACAACTTTGTGCCTACCGTATCCTACGAATAAATGTCTTTGTCTTTGAAATATAAAACCTTTTACATATTGCATTATTACGTAATGTCCAAAAATAAAATCACGAAATAGGCAAAAATCTGTTTTGAGGAAAGCCCTAGTATTAATAAAATTATTTGCTGTTTTGAATTGTTAAAAAAGATTACAATTTTATTGGCAATTACTCTCTGCAATGCCGCCACACCTTTTATTTCCGTAGTAAAAACATTTTTCAAATGAATAAGACGCGTTTCCTAAATTTCCATATCTGTCCACAGACTACTCGACTGATTTTGAATTAAATAAAAATTGATATAAATCCGAAATGCTATTTATGGATTATGTGTGTCCTTGTCTTTACGACTGATAGATTGATGTTGTTCCTTTGCAATATGGAACATTGAAAGAAAAAAAAACAGTATCTGTCTGCCTGACGTTGACGGTTGACTTGACGTATCATTGACGTTTCTTTGTTGAGCTTTGCTGCTTTGGGTTTGTAAACATTGCCCCAAAGCGAACTCAATAAAATTGTGAAAGCAATTAACAACAATAGGTAAATTTAATCACAATATGTTATGGATTAAAACTTTAAGTGAATTTCTGCAGTATTTACGAAACCTAACCTCAAAACTTATTTTGCAGTGATAAGCAGTAAAAATGGGTGAAAGATATAATATCCACAGCCAACTTGAGCATCTTCAGAGCAAATACATCGGTACTGGACACGCGGATACTACAAAATATGAGTGGTTGACCAATCAGCACCGAGATTCGTGCTGCAGTTACATGGGTCACCCTGATCTACTAAGCTACTTTGCTATAGTTGAAAACGAGTCGAAGGCTCGAGTGAAATTCAACCTCATGGAAAGAATGCTTCAACCTTGCGGACCCCCTCCAGAAAAACCTGAAGATTAAAGTACCATTATTAGTTCTAAGTTCTCTTTAAGTGGTGATGTTATGTTGCCAATGTTTCTCTCATTAAATTATAAAAGTCAAAAGGGTGGTTATTTATATGAACTTCTTCCCCTATACAGCTAATGAGCTTAGTTTTTCATTAAATATTATGACTTCTGTATAAAGTCATCTAAATTCTATACAAAAATAGTACCCAATTTTACCTAACCATAAAATCAGTAAAATATGTTTTCAAAATTTATTGGCACTCTTGGACACCCGGAATGCTAAGAATGAGTGTGTGAATGGGCTCCAGATTTATAACAAATAGAGGACATCAGTTAGAAGCTTGACTAAGCAAAAATAATCTGATGATTGAACCAACTTATTGGCTTAAAGTTGATCCTGATTGCAGATAAACACTTGTGTTCACTACTAAAGTTCAAATAATCCATTTTTACTAGTATGCGTATCTATAGCTATGTACAGCGATGACTTGGGAGGCTGGTTTTGCGCCACGGAGTAAATACAAAGAGGAGATGTTCTATTTAGATTTCCTTAGGAAACAACGCGTGACACTTTGCGGGGTGAGGGGGTGCTAGATCCCGCCCACTTCACTATTTTCCATCTACTGGTCAATAGCAAAACTATATAGGCTATTCGCTCGTTCTGTGGATTTTGTTTTGTAGTTACGTAACTATCTCACACTAGATGTCACTAAGTGCAGGATGCAACAGGGTCATACTCAGAATTTTCGTACCGGGGAGTACTGTTTTATTTTAAATTAATTTTGTGAACCATCTTGATGCGTATTTTTTTAATTTTAATTGTGATTTTATTATTTAAAAAAAAGGTTTCTTTGTATTTACTCCGTGTTTTGCGCACACAAACAAATTATTGTTCAACCTATATGCTGGGTGCCTAGCACTGAAAGTGTTAAATGAGAAAGTGACTAAGGACTAAATCCTACTTCTCATCCTATTTTTCATGATACACATGTCTTGATTAACTAGTTAAGTAGCTATCATGCTTATAGCATCACACATACATCATTTGGTAAGTAAAATAAAACACAAACAGCAAATCTCATGCAAAATTTAATAATTTCTTCCACTCCTCCATTTTGGCGTTTAAAAGTTGCTCCCTTTCATTTGCTTCCTCTTCCAAACGCTTCCGTTGTTTGAAACACTTTAAAACATTTGCAACAAGCACTTTTTGCATCATTGGCACAAGTCTTGCACACTCTTTTTCTAGTACTTCCATCGCTTGCGCAATGCACTCAACGTCCATGGACCCTACTTGTGTGAAGTCTGATATTTGTTTTAATTCGGAGAGCATTGATAGTGTTAATACTCCATGATTTGTGGGAGTCTCTGGGCTTATTAGAGCAAAGTTTTCTTCAGCTTCTGTTGGGTCTACAAACATCCTGTCCCCTACTATGGCGACGGAACAGGATGTTATGACGTCATACATCGGGACAGCGGCATCTGCTAAGGCAAGGCCAGCAGCATTGATTGCCGCTGATAGGCACGCTCCATCATTTTCCAGAATGTATATGAAGACATCAACCTGTGAAGGAGAAAGCATTTTAGTATTTATAATGTGGTTATAACTGGTATAAGCTTGTTAAGAAAATTTCAAAATCATAGTAAAATCAATGAAATAATATTTCAATGTGCAGAGTAATGTATGTTACACTGAACTTCTTTTTTCTATGAATTACTACTTGATAAAGTAATTATGTACGTTTGCCCAGCACGGCCCCTCAGAATTTGCATTTATGGTGTACACCATTGCAATGTACTCGCCTCTAGCAGTATATGTACCGATTTCTTTTTCAATGTACCTCTATACTTTTGAAGAAATATGCAAAAAAAGGTGGCCGTGCCAGCCAAACGCTTTCAGCACGGCCCCCCATGTAACTTGAATAATACATACCGTATTAACAAATGTCTATAACTCAAGAAATGTACTCTATTAATACGTTATATGTGCCGCAACAGTTATTGTGAATTCATAATAACAAATAATATATAGATGTGGATAAGGGGCCGTGCTGGAAAAAATCATTTTAAGAAATATCTAAAAAAGACAAAACATACTTAGCCAAAAACTATTAAAAAATAATTGATGTTTAGCAAGTAACATATGTACCGCATTGATTTCTCATACAACTTGTTATATTGTGAAAAATAAATCTATTTTAGTTCATTCAGCACGGCCCTCTATAGTTGCCTATATCTTTTTAAATAAGCCGTGTATGTTTACAAAATTCGACTTCCTGAATAATATATAGGAGTACATTCCTTTCAACTAAATTGCAATTCTGCTGTATCAATACTTTAGAAGATAAATTCAATCTAAAATATACATACATTAAAACTGATGGGGTGACCATGATTTCATATATTTGGTAGGTAGGTACATAAATGTTCTATATTTATGTACTTATATTAATTAAATTATGTGACTACATTGAAATAAACATTCTTTTTACCCGACTGTACCAGAAGGACGGTAAGGTTTTTCGAGTCTGAATAACATTTATTTAAACATATTATAAGTTGTGTTTTTTCTAGGGGAAGGTTATAAGCACGCTTTATATATTTTTTATTTCTACCACGCGAGCCGAACCGTAAGTTAAAGCTAGTCCACTTAGAAATTCGTTTATTTAATATATTATCCCACTAGATAGGCTTTGAGGAAAAGAAAACGATTAATTACCTACTTGACGCCAAGAATCAGTTATTTTTATTTTTATATACCTACCCTGTGTCATTCTCACAATTA